>JAWPNB010000010.1:45007500-45010000 GCA_033996785.1 Trichosanthes truncata
TTTGATAGATCAAATAGAATAAATGAAATAATAATGATGAGTTTTCTGAAAAACTCAAAAGTATATATTCAACAAGGGCATTTGGTCTAGTGGTATGATTCTCGCTTTGGGTGCGAGAGGTCCCGAGTTCGATTCTCGGAATGCCCCCTCATTTAGACTTTTTTATTATGTATCATATTTCCTTCTGAAAATCTTTTTGTTTCATAAGGAAACAAAGATATGATTCGATTAGAGCAGGAAATCATACTCCAATCTTGAAAGAATCTCATTGGACGACTGAGCAGCAAAATAGGCAAGATATCAAGGAACACTTTGGTTTTGATGATTGAGGAACCGAACCAATGTCCAGTTAGGGGTATAATAAAAGAAACCAAACCAGTCCCAACTGAATGGTTTGGTTAGGTAAAATTTTCTTTGTAATCGAACCAAACCAATAGATTTGGACTGGTTTGGTTTGTTGGTTCGTTGGTTTCTTTGCACCCCATGTATTAGAACTCAATATTACATGCCTCACTGGGCATTTGGTCTGGTGGTATGATTCTTGCTAAGGGTGTAAGAGGTTCCCAGCTCAAGTCTCAGAATGCCCAGCCCCGCTTTAGCATATTTAAACATTGGATAAAGTAATTAGAATCTACAATTAGTTTCTGAAGAGCAGTGGCACTGACACCTTCTAGCGAACATTTTGACAGTTCTACTCCCTAGTGTCCGACAGTCCCATTCATTGAATACTCCTGCTGCTGCATATGAATTACCATGTAGTGAAACGGGATGATCGAAATAAAACATGACTAAATTGGCTACAACTTGAAGAATTTAAGGATTTTTTTTTTCCGTTCAATCCTATCTAGATAAGAATATTCCAATTGAATGCATTAGCCTTGGTGACATTTGGCAGAGCAGCTTCTACCTGGGAGGAACTGAGGTTAGAAGGTTAGAAGTGTTTGCCCATGTGATATGGAATTATCCCTTCCATTAAATAAATCCGAAGTGAACGTGAACGCGAACGCCTGAATAACCCCTAAATCTTCTGTTTTTGCTCAGGGCATAAATGGTACAAGTAAAATACTAGACATCCAATTAATTTTTTTTCCCTTTTTGTTATTTTCTATCACAATACCTCCAAAGGATACAATCTTATTACGATCGTTCTTCAAGGCTGCTCAGGATCTAAAAGGTACAAAAATATTAATCATCGCACATAGACTTTATTTACGTCAACATTCCTTATTAATATTAACCTTAGTAAATCCAATTGATTTGAAGAACAATTTCTATTGTGTGATAGATCGCGTGAAATTAACAGAACCACAATAATAAGTTCCAAAGCTGAATAGAAGATTTTTACCCAAAAAAAAAAACACGGATAGATTTCAAACTTGAGAGAGAAACATGTCGACTAGCAAATAAAAATGACAGGTGCCCAATAAAGGGCATTTGGTCTAGTGGTATGATTCTCGCTTCGGGTGCGAGAGGTCCCGAGTTCGATTCTCGGAATGCCCCACCATTTTTTAGGACCTTCATTTCTAAAAAGTTTAATTTAATGATACCAAATTTTAATTTCTTCTTTTCTTTTCCCCTTTTTACGGAATGACCATTTTAAATGAGTACTGACCAAATCGAGAATTACCTAAAAAAGGAACAACCGTATATTTAGCCATTTAAAAAAAAAACAAAAACAAAAACTGCAGAACCCTCAATCATAAAATATACCTATTAAACCAGGATCCAGCTCCAGGCATAAAGAGGCCCGATGTTTTATTCCAGAAGGCTCCATTAGATATTCGGATATTCCTGAACGTCTCATTTGTGAAAATCGTTTGTCTCAAATATAAGCAAAGATTAGTCAAGTGTTATAAAGAAGAATAATCGAACCCAGATGCAACTGTATCAACAATAGCAGAATTCGTGCTCCAAGGACAAAAGATCATCATTCAACAGCCATGCAATGGAAAACGGGCAAGATATCAAGCAGGAACTAGAAAAAACGATAGTCACTACCATCTAATCGCAACAGCTGCATTTATGAAGTCTAAGATGACAATAAAAACATACAAATCAGCCTTGTGTGAAATTGAAAATTAACAAATATTTGGGACTAAATTATATATTTAACCTTTTCTTAATTTGTGCTCGGGATGCATGGTTCTAGTGAATTTTTTTAAATGCAGCTTACATTGAGGAATAACTTGCATTGTTATTTCTTTTCTTGCCACTCACCATAACTTGCCCTTACCTTAGTATAAACAAGTTGAGAATAATCACATTTTGCGGAGGTCTAGATCTAAAAGGTACATTAATACTTGCACATGGGTTTCATTTCATTAATTCCAACTTTCTTCATCAATGAACTCAACTAAACATAAGTAATTTGAGTAACAATTTCCGGTGTGTGTTAAGTCAAATGGAATGAACAAACCAAAGATGATGCGTTCTAAAATAAGCCAAATCTCAAATAGAAAACAGATAAAAATAAGACATTTAGAGAAAAAGAAAAAAGAAA